>CM070877.1:75668521-75693521 GCA_036365515.1 Torymus aiolomorphi | reverse complement strand
AAAATAAAATTTTTAAATTAACGTTTGTTTTTCAGTGTAGATAATTTTGTTGTTTTTGGTTTCACAGCTTTCTTAGGGAAGATTTTATATTCAGAACTAAGAGAGGTTTTTTTGAGCTTCAATGTACTTTCATCTATTGGAATAATAGCATGATACAGTAACGTGCCTGGTATAGATTTAGCCTTGTTCAGTCTTGGTTTTATTTTCAAAACCGTTTCCTCATACGATTCTTTACTGCTATAAAAAACTTTCGTTTCTTTGCAGTAATCTTTAGCTCAGTTATACAGCTCTTCTGGCGTTAAAATATGATTACTAGAAGAAACTTGTAAACTCGCTCGTTTTGCACCTCTTCTTAGGTTCGCGCCTATACCATCGCACGCACCTTTGCCATGTGCTGTGGCATGAAAATGCCACTCACCTGTAACTCCAAAATCTTTCTCGTGAAAAAGAAGATTTTGAAAATTGAATTTATTTTTAAAATGCTGACCTGCTCCTTCAGTCAAATAATAAACTTTCTTGACTGCAAAATTAGTTTTAAGATAAGATATTACTATTTTTTGATATACATAAACGGCTATGGTATCATGATTTAAGTTGTCGGAAATCACAGCAGTGCTTACATGTTTGAGTTCATCGTTTTGTTTATAGTACACTACAACTGTAAAAACTGTTGCTTCGTTGTTATTCCAGTGGAAGGATTGTATAGAATTTTGTATAACGAAAGCATAATCTTCTGCAAAATAGCAACACACGAGAAATTCTCCTTCTTGAAGATTGCTTTTTACGTTATTTACAAAACGTTATTGTTTCTTAGCAAAAAAATCGTGAGATTTTAATTTCATTAATTTGTCCCCCAGAATGTCCATAAATTCGTGCACATTTACAGTTTTGGAAGTTATTGTACACCTATCTGTTTGAAACGACAATTGATACTCGATTGATACACGATTGACACTCGAAAAATATGATTTTCATCAAAACATTTAAGTAAATGTTTTTGTAATATAGATGTATTGGGGCAATCCAAACAGTCACCCAAATAACATCTATCGTGTGAATCATTACACAGAATTGCTTGGATGCAATCGTGATAGTTTTTCAGGGGCAATTGGGTGTCTTTAGTTAAATTTTCTATGTCCATAGCACTTAGCATGAGCTTCACATTTTCGTGATGCCCACACACGCATACATTATGTGTACTGCTACTCCCAGCTAAAACACAATATGGTGGCCTCAATTTTGTAAATTTCGTAAAACCAATGTTAACGTACTCATTTTCTTTTTTTTATAAATTATACAATTCATTTAAATTACCAAGCAGTAATCTTTTTTGAATATGTTCTCTTTTGCCATTACTCTGTTTAATAGATAGATAATCTTTTGAACCCGGCATGATTCGACTTACATCATCTCTCTCATAAAAAGATTTGACAGAATTTACAGTATCAGCTGGAAGTAGTTTGCCACATTTCTTAGCAGGTATTGAAAATATTCCGCTATTTGCTACCAAATCTTTCACTTCACGAGCCTCCCGTTCACTGCAATTGAATTCTCGCATCAAGTTCTTACGAGAGCAAAACTCCGGTGCAAGAGTTAATAGCTGAATTCTTTCTTGCTTATTTGTTAACTCTGAAAATTTTTTCTTAATTTGTTGGAGAACTGCAGCACCAGCTTTATGATATTCATCATCGCACACTATTTTAGCTTTTTTAGCATCAGTTTGAGGTAAATTTTATTTCTGATTACAAATTTGGCGTCGTCAGGTTAAACATATTTTAGCATTTTCAGGTACTAAAGGAAATGCACTTCTTAAAAGTGTTGGAAAATCAGTCAAATTCTTAGATGAAGAGTGATCATTTTTATTTAAAGGATTTATACATTTCAATTTCCAATGTGAATCCATTTTAATCGTTTATAACAGAAATGGCAAGCCTTTTCTTTGCTATCAACGACAAATTCTAAAAAATTCGAGGAGGAAAAATACAAAAAGTTATGGTAATAATATACTTTTGACGTGACAATTTGCATACAGAGTAAAAAGTGTGGACGCCACCTACCGAATGAAAAATAAATGATTCCGTGTCGCACGGAAAACCGCGCTGTACCGCGCGTAGCGTAGAATATGCTTTCGCCCTGCCGTGCGTATATAATTTTTCGCGTTTTATTTGCATATAAAACATCTTGGACACTTTTTGGGAAATATCCTTTCCTACCTAAAAAAAGGATAGCTTTCAATATTATGGGTAAAACAAAATACTAAAAATATACTTTTCGAGATATAGCACGTAAAAAAAAAAAAAAAAATTATCTACACTGAAAAACAAACGTTAGTACAAGAGTTTGCACATATTGCTGTAATTTTGAAATTTTATTTTTTATGAAATAATTAATAAAATATTACTCCATGCGTTATTCAAGAATAAAAAAAAATAGGTAAAGAATTAAAGATTATAAAAGATTATTATTAGGCAACGAGGCGAGGGCAGCCCGCGCGCTGTACCGCGTAGTCCCGCGCACTGGAAAGGCGATGCGTCTACTCTTTCGCATTCTATTTCTCGCAGAAAACCTTTCGGGCACTCTTTGGAAACTATCCTTTCCTCCGTAAAAAATGCTCAGCTTTCGATCTAGAGGGTCAAAAAAAATATTAAAAATACACTTTTTAAGATATAACACGTTTTGTACTTTTTGAAGGCGAAAATGGAAAATTTCGGGAAAACTGCCTACACCATTGGAAAGCTGAGGAAAAAATACGTCGGAAATGCTTATCATAAAAATTTTTTAAGTACGTTTTAGTATCGTAAACATGAGCTAGATATAGCACGATTTGGCGCTCGCGCGCCGCGCTGAGACATTTGACGTGAAACGCCTCATATATGGGATGTTTCAGGTGAAGTGAGCATGACAAAATTTTAAAATCGCTCAAACTCGTTTACTTTTAGTTTTTTATGAAAAAAACATGTTCCTCAAATTTTAGGTCGATATTTGCATAAATAAAAAAGTTATACAACATTGAAAATTCAGATTTTTTGCAATTTTTGGTTCAAATCCAAGTTTATTAATTTTTTTACTCAAAATCTTGAAACTTTTTATATAGAATATTGATTGGGAAAAAGATTGCATTATATATGTAGAATACACCAGTATTTTTTTTATGACCCTTTTTGAAAGTCTCTGATTGGTTGGTTTTTGGTATACCTTCATCGACCAAAAGTAAGGACTACGCCAGTACCAAATTTCTCCACCAAAGTTTTTTTCAATTCTTTGGACAAAATACTTTCATTTAACAAAAAAAGGTTATGGCTGGAGCTAAGGAAAAAATTCTACAGCACATTGAAAATTGATAAAAACCATAAAAATGTTAAATCATGCAACCGTAAGCCATTCTGTGTTTGAGTATCATTTGAAGACTTCGTGTCTCTTATCTTGCTACAAAATTTTGTATTAGCAGTAAATATACATTAAAAAACTAATTTGATTTGTCGAATACTTCATACAATGTATTTAGCAATGTGCTCAAACCTCACTTACTTTGAATTTTCTGAATAGATATTATAACTGATTGACATCAGAGTTACCGGTACCTGGATCAAGAATTCATTCTAAACTTGAATCACTACTTTCTTAATATTATATAAGTATTTCTATAATATACTACAGTAATACTATATAATTACTTTTTATAATGATTCAAATTATATAATACTGAAAGTCAGACATGTTGCGGATAACCCTTGGCATAAATTTCATAAAAATAATTGTACTAAAACTATTGAAAAATAATTGTTACTTGCAGCTAGTCAAAATAATAAAAGCTTACATTAAAATAGTTGTGTAATTTATGTGATTGATATGAACTTCGGAAATTAAAAAAAAAATAATTGGACAAATACACTTCATATATTTCATACAAAAGAACCATATGAAAAATTATCGATTTTGATATCATATAACTGAATTAAATACCTGTACTATCGCATTCTAATCACCAGTTTCACAATTCCAGTACGAGTTAATTCATTATCAGTAAGATAGTAATTTTAAATTCTAAATTCATCTAAAGTAGTATAAAACATGATTTTTAGTGAATATCCGATAAAGATTAACTTACTATAAGTTTTATTCGCAACATGTCTGACTTTCAGTATTAAATAATTTGAATCATTATAAAACGCACTTATATAGTATTACTGTATTATATTATAGAAATACTTATATAATATTAAGAAAGTGCTGATGTAAGTTTAGAATGAATTCTTGATCCAGGTACCGGTAACTCCGATGTCGGTCAGTTGTAATATCTATTCAGAAAAATTCAAAGTAAGTGACGTTTGAGCACATTGCTAAATATATTGTATGAAGTATTCGACAAATCAAATTAGTTCTTTAATGTACATTTACTGCTAATACAAAATTTTGTAGCAAGATAAGTAACATGAAGTCTTCAAGTGATATTCAAGCACAGAATGGCTTACGGTTGCATGATTAAACATTTTTATGGTTTTTATCAATTTTCAATGTGCTGTAGAATTTTTTCCTTAGCTCCAGCCATAAACTTTTTTTTTTAAATTAAAGTATTTTGTCCAAAGAATTGAAAAAAACTTTGGTGGAGAAATTTGGTACTGGCGTAGTCCTTTTGGTCGATGGAGGTATATCAAAAACCAACCAATCAGAGACTTTCAAAAAGGGTCATAAAAAAATACTGATGTATTCTACATATAAAATGCAAACTTTTTCCAAATCAATGTTCTATATAAAAAGTTTCAAAATTTTGAGTAAAAAAATGAATTAACTTAGATTTTAACCAAAAATTGTAAAAACTTTGAATTTTCAATGTTGCATAACTTTTTTATTTATGCAAATATCGACCAAAAATTTGAGGAACATGCTTTTTTCCTAAAAAACTAAAAGTAAACGAGTTTTGAGCGATTTTAAAATTTTGTCATGTTCACTTCGTCTGAAACATCCCAGATATACACGGTGACACATTTTAATCGCCGCACCCGGATTTCTCGGAACCTAAGCCAGATAGAGAAAAATGGTTCAGACAAAAGTTATAGGGGACAAAGGGGGCTACATAATGGCGCTAACGTCTTTGACCTTGAACTCGACCTTTGAGGTTATTTCAAGGTCAAAGTGGTTTTTTCATATGGAAACACCTAGTTTTGACCCCGGATTCGGAAAGAGCGGGAAATTTTACGTTAAAAATCATATTGAGAAAATTTTCCAAGGTCATTTCAAGGTCAAATCTAGGTCAAACTCAGAAAAGTCTGTTTAAAATCGTTTTTTTCCATGAACCACAGGCTAAGCTGGTTCAAATTGATCGTAGGCTTAATAGACGAACCCAAAACTTACACATCCTAGTAAACAAAACTCAAACTCGCACATCCTAACCACATACACTTCATGCCCTCACATGCTGAACTATTACACCCCGGTCCCACAAACATACCCCACACCCCCCAGTCCCACACATCCCTACCCCACGCATGCTAATCCCATACACCCCAAACCCACATATCCTGAACCCTGAAAATTTTTTCTCAAAGGCAAAACGATTTTTTAACGGAAACTTTAAGATCGTTGAAGCTTCTGTTATAAATGTATTAACCTTACTTTTTGCGCTACCCAGAAACAACGACGTGGACGTAATAAGGATTGTTTCCTTTGGGGTGCTTAATTAAGATCCGGTTAACTGGCCTGCTTGCTCACCCGATCTTACATCACCAGATTTCTATTTATGGGGGTATTTAAAAAATGCTGTTTTTGAGCAACAACCCACTACAAGAGCAGATATGCAGGATAGGATTCGTCGAGCATGCGCTGCCATTTCGAGACAAACTTTGCAAACCACAGTTCGCCATTTTCAAAGGCGTTTGACTATGTGCCTTGAAGCAAATGGGCGTCATTTCGAACACTTGCTTCGAGGTTAAATACAAATTTCTGTACATTAGTGAGAGGCGAGGGGACTCACTATAATCAAGCACCCCGAACAGTGAGAGGCAAGGTCACTCACTTTAACTAAGCACCCCAAAGGAAACAATCCTTACTACGTCCATGTCGTTGTTTCTGGGTAGCGCAAAAAGTAAAGTTAATACATTTATAACAGAAGCTTCAACGATCTTAAAATTTCCGTTAAAAAATCATTTTGCCCTTGATAACATTTTTCAGGGTTCAGGATGTGTGGGTTTGGGGTGTATGGGATTAGCATGCGTGGGGTAGGGATGTGTGGGACTGGGGGGTGTGGGGTATGGTTGTGGGACCGGGTGTAACAGTTCAGCATGTGAGGGCATGAAGTGTATATGAGGTTAGGATGTGCGAGTTTGAGTTTTGTTTACTAGGATGTGTAAGTTTTGGGTGTGTGGGTTCCTCTATTAAGCCTACGATCAATTTGAACCAGCTTAGCCTGTGATTCATGGAAAAAAACGATTTTAAACGGACTTTTCTGAGTTTGGCTTAGATTTGACCTTGAAATGACCTTGAAAAAAATTTCTCAATATGATTTTGAACGTAAAATTTCCCGCTCTTTCCGAATCCGGGGTCAAAACTAGGTGTTCCCATATGAAAAAACCACTTTGACCTTGACATAACCTCAAAGGTCGAGTTCAAGGTCAAAGACGTTAGAGCCATTATATGGCCCCCTTTGTCCCCTATAACTTTTGTCTGAACCATTTTTCTCTATCTGGCTTAGGTTCCGAGAAATCCGGGTGCGTCGATTAAAATGGGTAACCGTGTATATATATATATATATATATATGGGGCATTCTCTGTCAACGCGACACCCCCTCTGCCCAGAACAATTTTGATCCAAATGAGGTCTACCTAGGCTCAAATGAAAGCTCTTGACTTCTACTTTCGAACGCCATCTGGCGATTCCGAAAATTCAAAATGGCGGATCCAATATGGCGGCTGAAAGTCTCGGAATGATGGAAAAACAAGTTTTTCTTCACTCTAATAGCGAATCTGATACGAAAATTGTTATTTCTTGCCACTAATATGAAGTTAGCGACATATTTTCTTACTACTACCGTTCAAACCGAGCGGTTAAAATTATATTTCAAGGTCATTTTGAAGGTCAAAAGTTATTTTCTGGATTTTCGGACTTGTATTCCACGAAACTAGTAGAAAACTTGATTACGATCATAACTAGACTTGACCTTGGATCATTTTTCAAGGTCATGATTTCTGTCTCTGCATAATTAATGTTTTGTTGAACGTAACCTCCTATGAGACATTTGTTCCTTTGTGCATATCGTGGGACCGGCGATCTAAAAATTTCATGTATAAAATCCTTAGAGAAGATAAAGTTCCACAATAGAACTATCAAGTAGTTTTAGTATAACCCATTCTGAACCACGTGGAGGTACTACTTCTCTCAGAACATAAAAAAAATTAAAAAAACGGAGGATAAAAAATAGAAAAACTTGAATATTATAAAAAAAATTCAGTATATTTTCCCATTGAAAATTAAAGTAGAACAGATACAGACTTAGCAGCATTCGAGTACCTTTTCATGATAACTTTCCCGTCACTTGATAATTGAAAAGAATGATGTTTAAGAATCTGTGGGACAGGTAATGCATCTTGAAACCTACGATTGAGTTTCCTTTTGAATGTATCATGTTCAGTCTGCGTAAAATAAAAAATCCTTATATTTTCAAAATGATTTTTAGCCCACTTCACAAGAGATGTGTGCATCAGAATAGCATCTTTCGGTTTCGCCTTCAAGCTAGCTCTATAAGCTTCTCTTTTAAATATTGCACCAAGACCATCATAACAGCTTTTACCATGAGCAGTGGCGCAAAAATGCCACTCTGCCTCAATACCAAAATCCTTCTCATGATGAAGAAGATTTGCTATCTGAAAGCGGTTCTTGAAATGCTGTTTTGCTCCATCTGTCACGTAAATAATCTTTTTAAGTTTTTCTACTTTTCTCTTGATTTCTGGAATCAATAAATTCTGAATAGTATAGACAGAAGAAGTGTCATGCTTCAAACTATTCGACAAGAATACACAACTTTCATGCTTCAGCTCTGAATCTTCTTTATAATAGTAAATAGCTGGAAAAACAGTGCACTGGCCATTATTAAAATGGAAGGCTTGAGATGCATCTTGAACTGCAAAAGAGTAATTCTCAGAATAGTCGAACATTACCAGAACTTCTCCATTGCCTAGATTACTTTTTGTTTGAGCAATGAAATTACCTTGTTCTTTGGCAATATATGAGTGGGGTTTGAGTATCGCCAATTTGGCATATAATTCATCAACAAATTCTTCAACTGGTGGAGTTAAATTCTGCAAAGTTGATCTATCCGTTTCTGACCACGCACAGTACTCAATTTGTGAGATATTTGCCCTATTCAATATTTCAAGTAAACGAGACGTAAGATTTTCAGAATCAGGGCACTTCGAACATTCATCCAAGTGACAGTCAGGTGTAGGATTCTTACACATAATTTGCTGTAAACAATCTTTATAACTACAAATGGGTTCTTCTTGATTTTTCGTGAGCTTCTGAATATCGATTGCATCCAACATCAATTTACAATTTTGATGAATGGTGCAAACGCAGACGCTATGCGTTCCTCTAGCACCTGCAAGAACACAATGTTTTGGTCGTAATTTCGCGAAAGTACTGAATCCTACTTGCACTGTTGGTTCTGCTATCTTGAATAATTCGTAAAGTTCTCGTAAATCGAAATATAAAAGACGTTTCTGCACCTGAGTCCGCTTTCCATCAATAATAACAGAGACAGTATCTTTTCGACCCGGCATCATCCGACTGTGCAGATCGTTATTATAACATTCAACAATGACTTCTATCACTGCCTTTGACAAAGTTTTACCATGTTTAGCCGTTGTTGTAGCTAAAATACCTCCATCGGCTTTGAGTTTTTTCGACTTTCTTACTAAATATCTTGATGTATTGAATTCACGGGAAATTCGACTAATATTCCAAGTTGATGGGGCGATTGTAAGTATAGTTAGTTTCAAAGGGTCATTAACTGCTAATCTAGAAAACTTTTCTTTTAATTCTGAAAACATGTCTTCCAATTCGATTTCTCTAGCTGATCGTGTAGCTTCTTGAACAGATTTATCAATACCAGTGTTTTCTGATGTCGTCTCTATATCCATGTTTTCATATTCGTTGTTGCCTTCGTTATCTCTTGCACCAATAGATGAAATGGGAGATCCACATAACTTTCTACACTTACTACAAATTTTTGAATTATCTGGTAAATCTGGAAATCTTCGTTTTAAGTTGTTCGACAACAAGCGTAAATCATTACCCATGTGACCCTTACCTTGAGAGGGTTGATACAACGATCGGACCGTGCTACAGTAGACATATTCAATCCATCTAAGTAAGTGATAATACTCGAATATAATAACGTAGGACTGTTAGAACAGGTGCTGTGAAAAATGTCTTCGAATTAATTTGAATCCTCTCGAAAATCGATGGGAACTATATGTACGAAACGTTTAGGAAAGATAATGCACGAAATATAGAACCACAGATACACCAAAGAGTTAGAGTAACAGCCGCACTAAACTTTTAGAGAAGCATCGGTACTTAAAGAGTTTCGAAAGAGGAATATAAAAAGTTAGAGAGATTTTAGAAATGTTCTATTGTAAAGTTTAATTACAGGGTTATCAAAAAGTATGGGACCCCCGTATTTTCCCAGAAACGATATTTTTTGAAAAAGCTAAGGTCATACCGTAAGTA
The DNA here is from genome assembly GCA_036365515.1 of Torymus aiolomorphi. Classification (NCBI taxonomy): domain Eukaryota; kingdom Metazoa; phylum Arthropoda; class Insecta; order Hymenoptera; family Torymidae; genus Torymus; species Torymus aiolomorphi. The sequence continues at coordinate 75,683,797 of CM070877.1, read as the reverse complement.
ATTTTCAACGAGGATTTGTCTGGTCTGATGACCTTGAATCTGACCTCGTCGTTGGCCTTCAAAGTCAATTCAAAAATTGCAAAATTCAAAAATTTTGCAATTTTTGATCGCATTGTATACGTGTATAGTTACACGGTCTCACACCAACTATAGCATCCACGGCGTCACGTCGGTTTTTTTCTCTCAGTGCGTATACTGCACGATTTTTGTGCAGGAGGAGCACCAAATCAAAAAAGCAGTAGCAGCAGAAATGTGTTGTACCATTGCCACACTTTTTAGTGCTTCTTCTGCCCTAAACTTTTGTACTCCTGAAGAACGATGAAATAGATTAAATGCGGAGCAATTTAGTGCAACATTTGCTCTAAAATGGGAGAGTAAAGGACTTAATGTTTAGTTACGAAACAATTCTTGCATTTGGTACTGATACTCTACGCTAACGTGTTTCTTCTCCACCAAACTTTTTTCAGTGATTCTGAAATGTTTCAAAGTGTGGATATAACCACAGTTTTTCTGTTACTGTTCCGAATTAGAATCGATTGATAGCATGAATTGAAGAAGTATAACTGCGAAAGAATCGGTTTATTAAAATTAGAACTCACCATGAAAATGACCTTGAAAAATGATCCAAGGTCAAGTCTAGTTATGATCTTAATCAAGTTTTCTACTAGTTGCGTGGAATACTAGTCCGAAAATCCAGAAAATAACTTTTGACCTTCAAAATGACCTTGAAATATAATTTTAGCCGCTCGCTTTGAACGGTAGTAGTAAGAAAATATGTCGCAAACTTCATATTAGTGACAAGAAATAACAATTTTCGTATCAGATTCGCTATTAGAATGAAGAAAAACTTGTTTTTCCATCATTCCGAGACTTTCAGCCGCCTTATTGGATCTGCCATTTTAAATTTTCGGAATCGCCAGACGGCGTTCGAAAGTAGAAGTCAAGAGCTTTCATTTGAGCCTAGGTAGACCCCATTTGGACCAAAATTGTTCTGGGCAGAGGGGGTGTCGCGTTGACAGAGAATGCTCCGTATATATATATATATATATATATATATATATATAATTATCCCCCCATCCGTTTATGGAGCCCATCCCTGTATATTAGTACCTACAGCCCAGAGATCCCTATGGCAAGTGACTAAAGAAATAATGGACCCTGGGGTTATAGACTCTAGATCGGGCTCCATAAACGCCCGAGAAAAATATTTTATGGTACCCGGGCTCCATAAAAGAAAACGGGCTACATAAATATGCTCATGTGTATAAAAGGGCTCCATAAATCTGTTAAAACAAATGTATATATATATATATATATATATATATATATATATATATATATATATATATATATATATATATATATGTATACTAGGGGGGCTTCGCCCCTTGCTCGCTCCGCTCGCCAACCCCCATTTTCAGAGAGAAATTTTATAATAATGGCGTATGAAACTATCAAATTTTGACAATATGAAATTTTGATGGGTAAAATATCGGACTTAAGACGAATCAAAGGTAAAGGATATACTACTTGTGTTCTTTATAATTGCTTCAGAGCAATGAAATATCATTATATCAATTAAATAAATAGTGTAGAAAATTGATCATATTAGGAGGTGATTTTCGGCAAATTCTTCCAGTTATGAAATGTGGTCACAAAAATAGTATAATTGAAGAAACAATTAAATTTTCTGCGTTATGGTCTCTTTTTAAAGTTTTTAAATTAAATCGAAATATTCTTTCGGAAAATAAAGAATTTGCTTCACTATTGTTAGAATTGGGTGAAGGAAAAATGAATCCATTTATTATTCCAAATAAATGGAAAACGAATAATATTTGTAAAGAAATTTATAGTAACATAAATATTTATTATTTTGGTGTATGCTACTCTGCACCATGGGTTTATCCACCCGTATATTTTGTTAAATAAATAAATAAATAAATAAATTAAAACTTCAATAGATCGTGTAATCTTAACCGCTCATAATAAAGATACTAATATTATTAATAATAAAGTTTTAGAATTATTGAATAAAAAAGTACATACGTATTATAGTTTAGATTATGCAACTCATAAAGGAGTTGATCAAACAGACGAAAATATTCATTTAAATTATCCAATTGAAATGCTTAATAATATTAGAGAAGGTCTTCCACCTCATGAATTAAAATTGAAAGTAAATGCTATTGTTATGTTAATTAGAATTATAAGTATTGTACAAGGAATGTGTAATGGCACACGTCTAAGAATAACTGTATTATATGCTCATAATGTTAAGGCAGAAATAATTACAGGCGAAAGAATTGGTGAAGAGGTTTTTATTCCACGAATAACATTAAATACTGCAGATCATCTTCATTTCCTTTTATTCTTTACCGTAAACAATTTCCAATTGTATTAGCTTTTGCCATGACAATAAATAAATCTCAAGGACAGAGTTTCGATTCTATTGGAATTTTTATAAGACGACCACTATTTTCACATGGTCAGTTATATGTTGCTTTATCCCGATGTAAAAATCCTAACAATATATTTACTGAAAATTGGTCAGAAAATTCTTTAATAATAGATAACATTGTATGGAAAGAAATTTTTGAAATTTAATCTATAATTTACACTATAAGATTTGATGAGTGAAAATTTATGTCGTATTTGTATACGATCTCAATTTCTCCTGAGCTCAAGGAATTTATAACAATAATCATTTTAATTAAAATATTACCCTTTGTGAAAATATAAGACATGTTGTATCTTCTCATAAGTTTAATATCATAAATAATCTGAATATTGTTGTACATTTAATAAATAAATATTTCATAATTATTTAATATATTAATGTGTAATATTTGTTTATTAAATGTAATAAAGATGTGAATTAATTTTCATTATATTTTAAACTTTGCACAATTTTTATTTTAAAGAAATTACAGCAATAAGTAATGAAAATTAATTCACATCTTACATGGTGGAGGAAGGAAGGGCTAGGTTGGAGTCAAGGAGGATTACGGAGGATGACTCCCATGGTTTTTAGGGCTACTGGCGATAAATTCCATGGTTGTGTTTAGGCTCATTATATAAAAAATTATTGTGTAATTCTATATGATTTCGGCATGTTCCAAAATCATATATATAATTATTATTATTTCTTATATATAAAACCTAAGCTCAATAAAATAAAAAATTCAACGCGCCTATAACCGTACCTCAGTAGTGGTGTGGAAAGCTGTTCCAAATGTGCGAAATGTGGTAATAGTTGAAAAAATAATTGTCTATGTTGGTTCTAATAATAATTAGTATATTTTTGAGTTTTTTTAAATGTTCGAATTCAAAGATATAGTGACAGTTTTCTCTTTGATGGTTTTTCGATTATCTTAAAAAACAATAGTCCGGTAGTAGTCCAGAGGTGGAGGGGACGGTAGGTGGATGGCGGTGGCGGGGACAGTGAAGGGCGGTGGAGGGGATGGTGGAGGGCGGTAGAGGAGATGGTGGTCTGACTGGGATTAAAAAATAACGTGATTTTTGAACGAATTTAACGTTAAAAAGTGGAGGGGACGGTGGAGGGGCAGCAAATAGGTTAGTGGAGGGGACGCTGGAGTGGACGGTGGAGGGCGGTGGAGGGGACGGTGGAGGGACTGCGTTCACATATAGCAGTAACGCCTATATAATATAGGGATATATATATATATATATATATATATATATATATATATATATATATATATATATATATATATATATATATATTTCTCGAAAGGGGTTTATAAAGCCCGTTTTTTTATATATAGGGGTTTATCGAGTCCGATTTTGATTATGCAGCCCGGGCTTCATAATATTTCTAAATATAGGGGTTTATGCGGCCCGACCTAGAGTCTATAACCCCAGGGTCCATTATTTCTTTAGTCAGTTGACATAGGGAACTCTGTATGTACTAATATACAGTATTGGGCTACATAAACCCCGATAAGTGTATATGTATATATATTATGTATAATTAACGCTCGCTAAAATTTGCATTACCGTCAATTTAAAACGCATTTTTAAATCATACACATATTTATTTGTTTTTTGTAAAAAAGTTTACAAATAAAAACGACCAACCCGAGTAGAAATGAAATACGGCGTGCCGTAGGTATCACACGGGCCGGATGGCGTATGCCGTGCAAGGCCCTCGCGCGGCATGTAACGCTTTTATTGTAAGGTACTTGCGTTTCTGCCATACGATATACTCATTTATAATAAGCCTTATTCGGGCCGGTATAACGCCGTGATATTTTCCGGATAAGGTACGTGTCATTTTTCCGTTATAAATGCATCTAATTCGTGGTTTAGGTGTACGGGTTGGCCGATAGTTGATTTTTGGTGGTGCGCTCCATAGTTTTTTGCCTCTAGGTATTGGAACGCATCGAATGCGTGGTCTAGGTAATTAGGGTAGCCGATGATGGAGTCTAGGTGGTGCGCTCCGTAGTTTTTTACGTTAGATATTGAAATGCATCGAATGTGTGATCTAGGTCATTGGGGTAGCAGATGATGGAGTCTAGATGGTGCGCTCCGTAGTTTTTTACGTCTAGATATCGAAATGCATCGAATGCGTGGTTTAGATGTTGGGGTGACCGATAGTGAAGTCGAGGTGGTGTGCTCCATAGTTTTGCCTCTAGGTGTTGGACTGCATTGAATGTGAGGTCTAAGTCATTGGGGTAGCCGATGATGGAGTCTAGGTGGTGCGATCCTTATTTTTTTACGTCTAGATATCGAAATACATCGAATGCGTGGTCTAGGTGTTCGGAGTGGCCGGTGGTGGTGTCTAGGTGGCACGCTTCGTATTATTTTGTTTCTAAGTGTTGGAATGGATCGAAAAACGTGGAGGACAATGAAAACTACGGAGCGCATCACCTAGACACCGTCACTGGCGACTCCGACCACTTCGACCACGCATTGAGGGCATTCCGACACCTAGATGCAAAAATTACGGAGCGCACAACCTAGACTCCGTCATCGACCACCCTGGACACCTAGATCACGCATTTGATGAGTTTCAACATCTAGGGGCAAAAACCTTCGGTACGCACCACCCATACTCCGTCGTCGACTACCCCGAACACCTAGATCAAACTTTAGATGCGGTTCGACAGCTAGAGGCCAAAAACTAGAGAGAGCATCATCTAGACTCCATCATTGGCCACCCCGAACACCTATAAACTACACATTCGGTGGGTTGTAACACCTAGAGGCAAACATTTACAGAACCCACCACCTATAGACAGTGTCATCGGCTACCGCGAACACCTATACTACGTATTAGAAGCGCCGTGCGACCTAAATAAAAAACTACCAAGATTATTTAGAGACAATAAGCCGCGTGTTGCCCGAATGAGGGATGGATCAGGGCCATATGTTTTACCGGACCTACGGATATTGATAGGTAAGATCATCCGGCTCTCATAAGGTTCAGCGTTACATGCCTCGTCTGGCGCGGATCAGGAATCACGGCAGCCGAATTCGTCCCGCGTCTTTGCCGTTTGAAAATTTCTAGTCGGGTAACCGAGGTTCGAACCCTCGCTCCTCGAGTTCCTAAGCAATCACGCTAACCACTACGCCATCGCACGCTTGTATTCGGTTCTTTCAAAAGTCTTCTGTAAGCCGCATTGGTCACATTCAAAGAAATATTTATATTTACAACACATGATTATTTTAGTTTAATAAAGATTCCTTTGACATAAAGAAAACTTAATTGATCCAATGCAATCGTGTCATCACCGGCAATCCAGGAAATCTTTTTTAAATTAACGTACATGTCTTTCAATGAAAAAATATCTCTTTAACCTAATAAAGGCACGTATTAACGAAAAAGTCATACATCTTTGATTGAGTACAACAACTTTTTTCGAACAAATAAATATTTCATTGTTTTTACTATAAAGTTTTAAAATGGCAATCGCAATTTCAAAGAAAGCATGCATAGTAAGAGAGGCCAATGTTTGTGACTCAACGATAACGATATTAACGGCAAAGAAATGATTTTCTGGAACGAAATTGAAATTTCTTACGCTCTTTTCAAAGAAACGCATGTTTGTTCCAAAGTAATATATTTTTAATTGAATGCAATCATTTTTTCGATATATTTATTTCATTGTTTTTATTAAAAAGTTTTCAAATGTCAAGCGTGATTTCAAAGCGCAATTTCAATTTATATATCTTTCGAATAAAAACGTGTTCCTTTGAAAAGAGCAAATATAGCGTAAGAAATTTAAATTTTGTTCATGAAAATCATTTCTTTGTCGTTAATACCGGTATCATTGAGTCAAAAACATTGACCTTTCTTACTATGCATGCTTTCTTTGAAATCACGATTAACATTTAAAAACTTTGTAGCAAAAACCATGAAATGTTTATTTGTTCGAAAAGAATGATTGCATTCAATTAAAAATTTATTCTTTCTCATAATGACGCGTTTCATTGAAAGGAGCAAATACAGCGTAAGAAATTTCAATTTCGTTCATGAAAATCATTTCTTTGATGTTAATACCGGTATCATTGGGTCAAAATCATTGACTTTTCTTACTATGCATGCTTTCTTTGAAATCGCGACAGACATCTAAAAACTTTGTAGTAAAAACAATGAAATATTTATTTGTTCAAAAAGAATGATTGCATCAATCAAAAATTTATTCTTTCGCATAATGACGTATTTCTTTGAAAAGAGCCAATACAGCGTAAGAATTTCAATTTCTTTCAAGAAAATCATTTCTTTGCCGTTAAAACCGGTATCATTGAGTCAAAAACACGGGGCTTCCTTACTATGCATGCTTTGTTAGAAATTATGATTGACATTTAAAAACTTTGTAGTAAAAACAATGAAATGTTTATTTGTTCGAAAAGAATGATTGCATTCCATCAAAAATATATTCTTTCTCATAATGACGCGTTTCTTTGAAAGGAGCAAATACAGCATAAGAAATTTCAATATTGCTCAAGAAAATCATTTCTTTGCCGTTAATATCGGTATCATTGGTTCAAAAACATTGACCTTTCTTACTTTGCATGCTTTCTTTGAAATCGCGATAGAGATTTAAAAACTTTGTAGTAAAAACAATGAAATGTTTATTTGTTCGAAAAGAATGATTGCATTCCATCAAAAATATATTCTTTCTCATAATGACGCGTTTCTTTGAAAGGAGCAAACACAGCGTAAGAAATTTCAATTTCGTTCAAGAAAATCATTACTTTGCCGTTAATACCGATATCATTGAGTCAAAATCAGAGGGCTTGCTTACTATGCATGCTTTCTTTGAAATTACGCTTGTCATTTAAAAACATTTTAGTAAAAACAATGAAATATTTACTTGTTCGAAAAAAATGATTCCATTCAATCAAAAATATATTCGAACAAAAACACGTTTCTTTGAAAAGAGCCAATACAGCCTAAGAAATTTCAATTTCGTTCAAGAAAATCATTTCTTTACCGTTAAATTTATTTCTAAATGAAAGAAATTTTCTTCAAATCATTAAATCGGAGTCTCTATTGTTAGAAATATAATTTTGATTGAATGAAATATTTTTTTGTTTTGACCACGGAAACTTTAAAATAAAAAAATATTTCTTCTATTGAAAAAGACGGTGTCTTGCCGTAAAGAAATATTTTTCTAAATGAAAGAAATTTTCTTCAAACCATTAAATTGGAGTCTCTATTCTTAGAAATATAATTTTGATTGAATGAAATATTTTTTTGATTTGACCGCGGGAACTCAAAAATAAAAAAATATTTCTTTTATTGAAAAAGACGGTTTCTTGCGGTAAAGAAATATTTTTCTAAATGAAAGAAATTTTCTTCCAACCATGAAATCGGAGTCTCTATTGTAAGAAATATAATGTTGATTCAATGAAATATTTTTTTGTTGTAATTACGGGAACTTTAAAATACAAAAATATTTCTTTTATTGAAAAAAACGATTTCTTGCCATAAAGAAATACTTATTTCAATGTAAGGCATATAATGCCAAGTTAACGCAATATTTTATTCAAATAAAGAAATATTATAATACTTTCATTTAAAGAAATATTGTCATTCATTCAAAGAAATATTTGACCGGTTGCCCGCAATGGCACGATTTCTTTGATTCAAAGAAATTTGCTTTATTTCTAAGAAACATTTGTCTCAGTGTGTATATCCCCTAGTGTAGGGGTTTAGGATTAAATGTCGGAAAAAATTTTTACATCAGAAAAATTATGAAAAAATATAAAAAATTTTAAAAAATTAAAAAAAAAACTCTTGAAAAACAGTACAATTTTTTTTTCTCATTAGATCAAAAATCCCTACACTCATATGAGAATTATACTATTCAGGAGTAATTTAGTTCAAATCTGGAGTCAATCCATCCACAGGAAAATTTCAAAGCTTACAGTTAGTGAAAAAACTTGTTTCATCGATGACTATGGTTCTGGACCATATAAAAGGCCCATCGGAGAAAGTTTTAAGATAAGTTAAATATACCCACTTTTATATGTAAAAAGTATGAAATAATTAGTTTACATTTATGTATTAAAATGTGACTTCTTATTTCAGAGAAAAAAGGTGTCTAGCCCCCTTAAGGGAACATTAGCGAATGTGACGAATATGTCGAAGCAACATTGAAGCAATATTGCTCCAATATTGAGTGTTATAGGGGAATATATTGAATGCTCCTCTCATGTCGACGAATCTTGTACGAATATTGCTGCAATACTGCTTAATCGAGGAAATATTGGTGAAACTTAATTATATATTCGTCTAGTATTAATTAATCTTGTATGAATATTGCTGCAATATTACAATAATAGCTTGCCTACCTGATCATTTTAGAAAAGGAATGGAAAAACGGTCATCAAGGTTGGCAGGAATAACTGTTCCCTAAGTGTTTCTTTCGCGTTTATTAACGTTGATGGAATATTAGCGAAAATTGCGAAAATGGCCAATGAATATTGAGGAAATATTCCTCAAATATTCAGTGCTATAAGGGTATATATATGTATATATATATATATATATATATATATATATATATATATATATATATATATATATATATATATATATATATATGGGTCGTTCCTGTACTTTTTTTAAAAAGTGTGCGCGGGGGGGGGTCGTCGATTTTGTCGACGATTTTTTTTATGAAAGTACATATAAAAAAAATAACTTGTGCAAAATTTCAGCCCCTTATCTCATTCCTAATTCCTGCTGGAATTTTTTTAAACCCTGATTTTCACCTGTTTTTAGCCAGTTATCAAAAAATTCTAAAAGGCTGAAATTTTAACAAAATGAGGTCGGTGAGGTCTCATTTTTTTTGTCTTTCTTCAAATTTTAAGAAAAAAAATACACTGATATGAAATGATGATATAGGTTTTATTGGCGATCTGTGATATGGCCATTGCATTTCATCATTTTTAGATCATCTTTAAACCTCTATATCTCGTAACTGGTTCCAGATTTTTGAGCTCACTAGGTCTCACTTTTTTTTGTCTCAACGAGACCTTTAATTTATTTTTTTGAGGACCTAAATTGATTGAATAGACTTCAAGATACAGGCTTTTGAATTTGACGTTTTTATCAAAAATCGCGAAAATCAACCGTGTTCATGGTCACAGTGTCAACCGAATTTTAATTAAAAATCATTAACAAAAGTATTTTTCATTAGAATATGATGTTATCTAACTATACTCTTTTCCTATCATAGGAAAAAGTCAAAAAATAATTTTTTGTCGAGCATTATAATATCTAATTTTTCGATACCTAAAATAATCAAAAATGGCTCTCTACTGACATGAATTCTACCATCTTATAATTATTTTTGACATGTATACGTAACATAGATACAAAGGTGGTTCCTAGATCTTTAAAATCCGTAGTCGCTGATTTTTCTAGGACCACTAGAGCCAAAGTTATAGCCGTTTTTATAAAAAAATATTTTTCAAGTGGTAAAATTAGAGCTTGTGAAATATAGGAAAAGTTTTATTTACAAGATCAACCATAAGTTTGGCATAATTGTCCTAAAAGAAGTGATGAGGCTGCATATTTTGAAGATCTTAGGCCGTGTCTACACTATGCGAGAAGCACGTGCGATCAGCCCAAGCGATGCGAGCAAGCCATGCGCGCATGCGACGCGAGCAAGCGATAGTAATGGCTTTAGGTTGATTAAATTACCTATGCAGACTTTATAGATAATTAAAGTTGAAAATAAGAATTTAAGTAAAATTTTTTTTGTAATATTCATTTTATTTTAACTATTTTATAATCATTATCAAACGAAGTAAGTTTTGCTTTTAATGTTGAATCATCAATGGGTATAAAGCAGTGATATTTTCTTGTATTCTGTATAGTTCGGATCAATTTAAAACGGCATTCTAGTACTTTACGCCTTTTCTCAATTGTTTCTTGACTCACCCAAATAGATCTAAAAACCAAATATTCTATATTTTTATAACACATAATGATTTATTATTCAAATACATAATCAAATAATATAGTCAAAAAATCTAAATTATATTATTTTTACCTTATTCCATCAATATTTTCACTAACGTAATCATACATGTCTTTTGGATTTAAAATTCGTTTTTCTGATGTTCTTTGTAAGGATGCCCTGCGTACTGTTCGTTTAACCACTGCTCCACATCCATCACACGGACTTTTCCCATAGCTAGTAGAAAAAAAGTTGTGCGACTTAACTTTTAAGCCAAAATCCTCCTCATGATGGCAGATATTAATGAAATTGTTCCTACAGTAAATAAATACTATCTTGAAGGTAAAAATTATAAAAAATAAAATAAATCTGTTTAATATTGTGTACATAATAATACAAATTATTTGAACTTGCATCGTAGAAGTTGTTGCTTTTTTTAAATTTGATATACAGAAAAAATAAAGAACTGTTTTAGTAATTTTATCTTTAAAGCTATTTTCTACATAATGTAAAATTTTAACTTGGGTGTAACCTGCAGGTCCAGGATCTTTATGGATTTTGATGTTCTGGGTCTCAAAATAGTTTTTCACACAAATTAAATATACTTTCAGAATATTACTTTGACATATTCTTAATAATTAAAATTAAATTTTTTCAGGTCATTTAATGAACAAAAATCTAAAGGTGTCTATTTTGTTCATATAATACGTATTAATATACTACAATAAAAGTACTCTTACTTGTTTTTGTATTGGGTAGGTGCTCCATCTGACATATAATGTACATTCTCAATAAACGGAAAATCTCGTTTTAGAAGTGCAATGAGTTGCCCTTGAAAAATGTTAACTGCACAAGCATCATGTTTTAAACAATCACTAATAACACATACAGATAAGGTTTGTAATTTGTCGTTATTGTCTTCTTTATAATACACTACAAACGGGTGTACAGTTGCTTGTGTATTATTAAAATAAAATGCTTGGATCGAGTCTTGACAAACAAATAAGAAATTTTCAGCAACATCTTGAAGTATAATACATGTATCTGGAGTAATAATTGTTTTGCAATGTTTTAAATAACATTTTTGCATTTCAGTCACATAATGATGCTTTGTTAACTCCCATAAGTCATTGGCTAAATTTATAATAAAATTTCTTGTAGGCTCTTTTACCATAATAAGACTGATTCTATTATTAGATTGTGATTCAGCATTATTTACCCAATTATGATATTCAATCTGTGAAACATCTTCGCATGAGCTTGATTCCAATATTTTCAGAATTTCTGCTTTACCAGGACAGTTTTCACAAAGATGTAGCATACAATCGCTCCAATCTGTTGAACAAACACAATCATTTAAAATTACTCGCTAGGCTAAATTTTTGTTGATGGCAGACAATTTTAATTTGACATTTTGGTGTATAGGACATACACAAATTGTATGTGTACCAGGTGCTCCAGCACTAATACATTCTTTTGGCCTTAAAGAAGCAAATATACTGAAACCTGGTTTGCGCTGATCTTTAAAATGCTGTTCATATTCTTCTTCCACCCAATTGTTGTATAGATCCTTCAAATCATACATCAACAGTCTTTTTTGTAACTTCTCTGTGATATTAGTAATAGGATTTTTAACACTGATGCAATCTTTAATGCCGCTACATATTCTACTATTGTTTTCATCTCTATAATACTGAGTTATAGATTCTCTAACTTCATTAGAATGAATGCTGTACACTTTACGCTTAATAGTTCCTAAGACACCTGGAAAAATATATTTTGAAATTAATTTCAAATAGTGTATACTTAATCACAAAATAAAATCATAATAACAATATTATTTTTTTTAATTTAACGATTATCAAGACGATCAAATTTAGCTCAATGTTTATTCTATTTTAATTACTATGACTTGTTATATTGGAAGAAAAGAAATAGTTTAGAATTAATTTATTTTTTTTATTTTTTTTTTTATATTAATTTTAATAGTTCTTTTAAAATCCAATAATTACTTTATTATTTTTTATCTAATAATGAATAAGGAAGGGTACCCCATGTTAAGATAGGCAAAATGCCACCATTAATGAAAGCGAAAAATGACAGTGATTTCATAGAAGTATACTAAAAAAAGAATTTTCTACGATTTTTCCGGGGACCTATCTCCCCTCCTTATACCAGTAAGGCCTAAAAATCGCATTTTTTGGAAATTATTTTTTTCTCCCGTTCCTCAATGTTAAAAAATTAAAAAAAAAAATATGAGATTACAGCTTGTAAACAGAGAGAACATTGAGATTTCTCAAATATAGATTCTTTCTAATTAAATCGGATTTCATTTAAATGTTTAAGTTACAATTCATGTATTATTTTACTTAATCCGTAAACAATACTTAAGCAATACGTAAGCAATACGTAAGTAATACATAAATAATAATACTTAAGTAATAATACATGAGTAATATAAATAAATAATTATGAGGATTTTAAATTAAATATTTTATTGGGGTACCCTTTATCATTATAGTTGCTTGAACAAAAATTACATAGATTTTAAGAAATTAAACTAAAAATTTCTATTAATAATTCTCAAGTGTAATATAATATATGTAACCTAATGTATAAAGGATTATCGATTCTATATGTTTACACTATGTCTATAATCAAGATATTAAGAATTTATTACAACCCATTTTTTAACTTACCTACAGTAATTTCAAGTTCTTTTGCTTTATTAAACATATAACGTGAACATTGGAAATAATGTTTTGCTTGTTCAAATTTCCAATGATTTGGAAGTAATGTCAATAACTATATTTTTTTACCAAACTTAGTTTCTTCATTATAACACTTAATTATGTTTCCAATCATTCCGTAAAATGACATACTATCCTCTTGTAGCTGTTTAAGATTGCATTGAGTTGGCAAATTAAGATTCAATGTTTTATTAACTGTTGTACAAAATTTCGTATTCATTGATTCTAAAACACTGTATGTTTTATTTTCCAAGCGATAATCACTAAGTTTCTCTCGTTTAAGAGGAGGTTCATCAAATCCATCGAGCATTTTATTTAAACGTTGAAATCCTTGGCTCAATAATATATCTTCTGAACTGTCTGATCTACACACTTGGCTACTTGAAGAAACTTGACTACTTGAAGAAAGCTGCTCATTATTATTTACGTTTAAACCATCATTCCCAGTGTTTTCATCTTTTTCTGCATTTTTTGTTATTATTGATGTAATTTTGAACTCACAGTTTTTACAGTACTTATTACCTGGATCTAAATTTATATTACAAATGTTACGAAATTTATCACATTTAACAGCAGTAATCATTACTAAATTATTCTCAATGGATTTTGAATGATTATTAAAACAATTGCAACACTTCCTGTTTCTACTTTATATCGAGTATCATATTTATGTAGATGATGGTCGCAAATAAATTTATTTTCTACATTAATATCAAAATTTTTAATCCTAAATGATAAATACAGCTTTAATGCATTACTAAGATTACTAATTAGATTAAGAGATTTATTTCTTGTGTAATGCTCTAAATGACATTTATCATCCTCATGCAATTCACCAATATAGCACATCATTTTCTTTCAATTCCTGAGAAGATAACATTTACAAAACACAATTGTACAAATTTATAAAACTCAACCGAACCAATACTGATATACTTGGTAATAGTTCTGCTCAACTACCTTCACAATTCTACTTAGAAATATTCATTTCATTTTTTATTGTAACTTGTACTCATTGTTTAAGGACATTCCGTGCCGTATGTCGTGTAACGGATGACGGGTTCACAGGTGTCTCGCACAGAAAAATGGATGTCTGTCATCTATTAACTTACGTCAACACAGGTTAAATGAAACTATCTATGTATGTTTCATTTAACCTGAGCTTATACGTATAACGCACGTAAAACTATAGAAAACCTGCATTTAAGACCATGTCTATACTAGGTATGCGAGAAGCGCAACCGGTGCGCGCATGCGACAAGCCATACGTTTTGCACAAAGTACTTGAAATACTTAAAATGATAAATAATATCGTTGTATACGATTGAACGTAAACGTGAGTTTATATTATTAGGGTTTGTCAGCGAGAAGAAATAAACGGGAAAGTTAGACTTCAAAAGTCTATGCAACCAACTCTACTCGAAAGTGAAAGTTGATTGCAGAAAAAGGTATGAACGCTTATGCGTACGAGTAAACAGGCAATAAGGCATTGTATAGGTAAAACGGAAAGTGGTAAGGTAAAAGGAATGTGTATAAAGCACGTAGCGACTAGGCGCCGCAGGACTCTATTTAAGCCCGCTGGATGATGTTTTTCATAGTGGGAGCGCATCGGACGCTTGCCATCTAGCGGGCACTTTGGATACTTCAATCCCGAACAATCGTAGTAGATCAGTTAGTAGATCTATATTTAGCGATAAATAATATCGTCAATAATATCGTAGTGAAATGATATTATTTATCATTTTAAGTATTTTAAATGTTTTGTCCAACACGCATTGCTTGCTCGCATCGCTTGGGCTGATCGCACGTGCTTCTCGCATAGTGTAGACACGGCCTAAGATCTTCAAAATATGCAGCCTCAGCACTTTTTTTAGGACAATTATGCGAAACTTATGGTTGATCTTGTAAATAAAACTTTTCCTATATTTCACAAGCTCTAATTTTACCACTTGAAAAATATTTTTTTATAAAAACGGCTATAACTTTGGCTCTAGTGGTCCTAGAAAAATCAGCGACTACGGATTTTAAAGGTCTAGGAACCACCTTTGTATCTATGTTATGTATACGTGTCAAAAATAATTATAAGACGG